>JAPMUY010001444.1:155000-165000 GCA_026901105.3 Galaxias olidus
TTGGCCCCGCGGCGCTGCCATCAATCCAGCCAGCTTCCCCCGCCATGCTCATGCCGCCGCACTGCCACTGCCGTGCATCTGTGTCCGGAGAAAAACACGGTAAAAAAAAAAGAAAAGAAAACCTGACGCCTCGTTTCCCCTCGCCGCAACGACACGTCCGCCATCCATACGTCGCCAACGCACGGAATCCTATCCTATTACCCCCGAAGAGCCTAATTGAAACATGTTTATTTATGGCCTGCCTCTAGTTTGAGACGAGGAGCGGGAGCATTAGCGGCTTGGCTAACGGGTTTCAGCGATACGCGGCGGCGGAATTAAATTAAAAGCTCATAAAATGAAATATGCTCTGTATTAGCTGCTTGACACTTAATTTGCCTTCAAATGAGCAGAGGAAATCACAAATTAACTGTCCTTAGTGTTTTTTCCCCCCTCTCTGTACCAGCCACAACGCCCCTTATTATGCAAGGGGAGCACAATTACAGACAGAGGCTAATCGTTTGGTTGATGAAACCTTGTGGGGAAGGCACCCATGTGCCATTCAATATTTAAGAAGCATGGCCAGTTCGTTTATGTTCATGTTGGTTATGTTTTTTTCTTCTTCTGCTGCTGCCTTTCATGAAGTCATACATTTATATTGGAAATTACATTTCACATAACAATAATATGAAGCCCAATAATATTTATACAATCAAATAAATGTATATAGCCTACATATAACCAGCAGTAAGATTTGTCCCAATCACTGCAAAGTAGCCACAAGAGTCTTCACGGCCACTTTCAGATGAGTGCGGGCCTGCTTTGTGCCACGCTTTTTGAAACGGTTGACCTACGCTCCACCTTAAGGGCCCTCTGAAGAAGAGTGACACCGAGAGACAGACAGAAAAGGAGTCTTTCCCGCTCCTCAGTGAAGATGCTTCCTGTGGTTAAATCAACTCATTGACCAGTGAAGAGCAGCTCTCCATGGGGTCTCTGGTCCCCCTGTGCCACCGCCTTTGTGTCGGCCTGGCTTAACGGGGCGAGTCGGTGGGAGGGCCGGCTGAGAAGAGAAGAGGCCGCTCCTTTCATTTGGGGGCCATTACTGGCCGACCGCGGGCCGCGGCCCAACAAAGGCGCCCTCTCATGCGGCTCGGCGGCTGCTCCTGGTCACCCAGCGACCGGCCGGAACAAACCGAGGTATTCGTCACGAGTCAATTATCAGCATCGGAGTTTGTTCTGGAGCCACAGGCCCCTCGTGGCTGAATGTGACCACGCAGACAACGCATCGCTCTCTCTCTCTCTCTCTCTCTCTCTCTCTCTCTCTCTCTCTCTCTCTCTCTCTCTCTCTCTCTCTCTCTCTCTCTCTCTCTCTCTCTCTCTCTCTCTCTCTCTCTCTCTCTCTCTCTCTCTCTCTCTCTCTCTCTCTCTCTCTCTCTCTCTCTCTCTCTCTCTCTCTCTCACACACACACACACAGAGGGTCACTAATTCAATCACGACTGTTGGCATAGCCACGGCTGTCTGCAGTCCCTGGGTTGACTTAGGAATTAGTCCGAATGATCTTCTCCTGAGTAAACTTTGGAGTGCGTAAATAATCATTTTGGGAGTCACTGGCACAGTGATGACCTTGATGAATTTAGTTCAAAAGTGACTTAAATAGATGGAGCACTGATAGGTGTACATGGTTTAAAATAAACACTCTTCACAATTTAAAATGTTCCTCATTTAAGTTGTTGTTATACTGTTTCTGTATAATTCTTACAGCTTACCAGGAAGTTACAATTAACGAAAGGAGATCAAATGCAATTACAAAACTGAAACTTATCGTGGAATGTAACATTTGGCAACAGCTTAACCACATACCTTGTTATCTGACCAGGTAGCTGGAACAAGTGAGAGCGAGAGAGGCCGTCAAAGAGAGATGGAGAGAGAGAGAGAGAGAGAGAGAGAGAGAGAGAGAGAGAGAAAGAGAGAGAGAGAGAGAGCGAGGGGTGGGGTGGTGGCGGGAGGCGCACCAGTGATGGTATTTGTTCCTGTCTGTGTGGTTATTTCATTCAGCAGTGTGTTTGTTCAGCTGTAGGCCCCAAACAGACGGCAGGGCGTTCCGTGTTAATACTTAGGGGACTTGCGGTAGCAGTAACTGGTCCCAGTCCGTTCACCATCCACCCTGCACACTTCCCCTTTGCCCACGTATGGTTAAGACAAAAACACAGTTACATTTAGATCTTCCGCTAGTCTAAGCTGCACAACGTTGTCCGAGCAGAAGTGTTCTTTTCTACGCCCTTCTCTGAAACCTAAAACACCCCAAGTGTTTAGCTCTTTGCTCTTCACACATTCGGGATGTTTCCCCTGCCTTTGGCGGGGAGACGGTGTTTTGGAGATGTACGGCATGTTGTTTGGATATTTACATAAACTGTTGTCAGGGAGCCCAATCTGCACAGAGGAGAAAAGCAGTGCGCTGCTTAGCATAAAGAACCAGAGTCTTATCTCAACACCTCCCTGCAGATTGCTCCTCTCAAGATGGGGAAGAGGCCGAGCATTGCAACACACACAGGCGTACTCACACTTTGACACACGCACTCACACACACACACGTGAACACACACACGCGCATCCCCGCACGTGTACGCAGACACAAGCTCTCACTCTGACAAAACACACACGTACACACACACACACTCACCATCTCACGCACGCACGTACACACACACACACACACACACACACACACACACACACACACACACACACACACACACACACACACACACACACTCAGTCACATACAAACAAACACACACTCCAAAACAAAAGCAAGACAAAGGGCTTAGTGTACAGGCTTTTAGAGCAGCCAGAGGAAAAAATGCGCTGTAAATATATAGCTATATTGCTAGCTCTACTCTATGGCCGGGCTCTCATTTACATTTCCAGTGCCAGAACTTTGTGCCATCGATGAAGGTGGTTGTTGCTTTTCTAACAACAAGATGCTTCATTTAACAGATACATTATTTTTCTTTTGATCCCGCTGTACTGAAATACAAGACAATGGTGAAGCTTTAATTACTGAACTGTTTTCGCTCCTTTGACATTACAAATGTATAAAAAAAGGTGTACCAGGACTTTAAAAATATAAAAAAAACTACAAACCTTGATTTAAATGAACTATTATCCATTTATAAGTGAATAAAAAAATGATACTATGTGTAAATATTTGAATATTGTCTAGACTTGGATGGACCACAAAGTGTAACCATCAATCCTGTGGACTAAATGATGATTTCTTAATCAGCCTTGATAATCTCTAAATGGGTATGGCTGCTGTCACGAAAAGCACAAGAGAGAGAAGCCAGGCCACTTTCTCATCTACCGTCCTCCCGCTTCTGAACCTATCCTGTCGCACTTCACAGGTCATTCTCCTCTATGGAGTCACCACTACACCCCCCCCCCTCTCTCTCTCTCTCTCTCTCTCTCTCGCCCTCTCCTTTTTCTAACCCTCTCCCTCTCTTTTTAATACGTTCTCTATGTGGCGGTGGGCAGAGGACAGGCACTCGTACGGCAGCCGGCTTCATGATTAATGGTGTTTATTCTTGACAGAAGGCTCCTTTATTTATCTGCATTGCAGTTTCACCGATACTATCAGTCACCTGAATGAAAAATATTCAGTCATACCAATTTTGCAGTATAATTGAGTAGAGTCACTTCCTTTCAGTTTTTCTTTTCTTCCCCCCCCCCCCCCCTCCCCCCTCTCCTTTTCCTCTCTCTCTCTATCTGGCAGCCTTATCATTGCCACAGTAATTTTCGCGCTGCGTTGTTTGATATGGAGAGGCTGGCTTTAGCCGTATTTGACATAAAGCCTCCTCAATTTTCACTAGAGAAAAAAAAGGGAAGAAAGAAAGTTGTGCGCCACTCTGTGAAAATGTGCAAGGGGTGAAAAGTGTCTCCCTCTTTTTTTTCTGAGGCAATTTCCGGATTTAGAGAGAAAAGAGATAAATGCCTAAGTAGAAATATGGGCAGATTGAAGTTATATCTATTCTTTGTAATACAGCAGCTCCAGAACCCAAAATGGATGATGTCCTTTTTTTTTTTTTCTATCTAGGCTGTGCAGGGGACCGTGATATTTTTAAAGCACCTGTGCATTTTTTAGGATGATGGATGCAACAGCAGGTTTTGAAAAAGAGACGAGGTTTGGCAGGGTGACGGCTGACGAGGCCTGTAAAGCTAACATTTCAGTCATTACCCCTGAAAACCAGCCGAGACATGATCCTAAACTCAGCTTACGAGCCCTCTGTAGCTGTAGGCTGATACTGGGAGAATTACATTTCTGAATCACGTTGTTTCATTGAAACATTTTTTATTTTTACTGTGTAGTAGGCCTACATGCTGCATATTTTACATATTACAAATATTACATATTTGACATATTATTAAGTTATATTATGGTTTTGATCAAATATTCTTTTAATCACTAATGTTGAAAAATATTTTTATTCAAAATGCTACTTATATTGATATTTCATTGTATTGTATTTACCTTTTATTAATTTAATTGAGCAACCATTTAGGATGCTATAAATATTATATTCTTAAATATCTCATGTGGTCATGTAGCAGATAAAAATGAAGGCTACAATGACCAAAGCTGTAGTTGAAGGATTTAATAAAAATATGTACATAGTTATTGTTATTATTAATCCCTTTGCATTTGATGTCTAAGACATTAGTAGATGTGATGTTCTATACATAAATCATTGATCCTCTCTTTATGTTTGAAATCTCAATTCGTTGCTCCCCCACGGCGCACAATGTAATGCAGGGTCTGAGGAGGAGAGATAACGGACAGGTGTGCGTGTGTGTGTGTGTGTGTGTGTGTTTGTGTGAGCGTGTGTGAGCGTGTGTGTGCGTGTGTGTGTTTGTGTGTGAGCGTGTGTGTGCGTGCATGTGCGCGTTCTGTATTAAATATGCCTTGGGGTAAATTACTTAACAGTACTGAGAAAACTATCAAAATCCAAATGTTAGAATTAAAAGTCAGATTTCAACTAATACTTTAAAAATAACATTTATTTGAAATATTTGATCATATTAATCCTTTATTCAGCATAATAATTTTAAATACTTTGATGTGTACATATACTGTATGAACATGTAATGATAAAATATTTGTAATTATAAACATAGGCAGACTAAATTGGTAAATCCCCTCATAAGCGACATTTTTTAATAGTTAACATTACAGATGCAAGCAATTTTTTTAACACAAATATAATGCATTTTAAATGAGCAATAATGACTATTGTAATGAAACGACCGAAGGAGACATTAGTAAAGGCTTCTTTTCACCGTTCCGGAGGCCCAGGTTCTAGCCGTGCTGGTTTCTGGTCTTGGTGGGCGGGGCCAGCTGTCACATTCCTGGGCTGTGCCGCAGCTTAATTGGCTTTGTAAAAAGCCCTCCCCTCGCTGGTTAGGAGCTATTAGAGAATGGCAGAATCTATTACCCAGGGCTGGCACGATACTCCCCTTCCCAGACACAACCTTTCTCCTCCGGCCTAAAGGTTCAGGGCGGGGGGCAGGGCAGACGAGCCCTTCATGTCTGTTTCATCTCAGCGCTCGGTTTTCCATTTCTATTCCTTGAGTCAGAGCCTACTTAGTGTAGCTTTCAATTGAAAAATCCCTGACGTTTAAAGCATATACATCAAAAATAGAACAGAAGTCAGAGATTCGGAGGCAAAGAGCGCTCACAGTCATTGATATCTAATAAGTCTGGTATCCCACTGTGCCTGCTGTTTAGCAATCAACCTTGATAAATATTTTACTCTCTAAAATGTATAATTTATTATTCATATTTAAGCGTCAAAGCAAATTACTTTTCGAATATTTTATTTTCTGTGTTTTCGCTGTCCGGTTTCAGCAACAGGGCCGGAGTGTAGAAATGTGGGCTTTCCATTACTGGGATCCAGGTTCTTCCTGACTTCAGGCTCCAGTCCCCTCCGATGCCGCTCTGGGGGCCAGTTACAGCAAGTAACGAGACCTGGGGAGCAGAGCCATAAATCCTGCCCGCTCCGCCTCTCCTTACAAAGGTTTTCCTCTCCTCTCCGTCCTCCGTCCCTCGCTTCGTTCCACGTTCTCGCTGCCCTTAACTCTCCGTTCGCCGTCTCCATCTCCGCTTTTCGATACTCCAACCAAACGGAGGGGAAACATGAATGTAACAGTGGACGATATTACCACATGTTACTGTTAAAACACACACGCGGGATCCCAGCCCTGCAGACGACTATCGACAGCTTCAACGGCACAGGAAATGAGTTCATTACCTTCACCCCAAAACCCCCAACTTTTCCTCTTTTTTTTACTTTACAAATTTTCTTGTATATTTCTGGTGTTCTTTTATCTGCTAAATCACTCCTTTGTCACGTTCCTTTAAGAATGAAAATGAATTCATATCCCAGAAAGCGTCTCCATTCTCTCAGGCCCCGGTTATCTTTCTTATCTGATCAGATCTGGCGTCCATTACATCTGATAGAGTACGAGTGGTTTCATCTAATCATATAGTTTGGAGCTTAACTGTTTGGAATGAGCCCAAAAGAGCCTCTATCTCTCATGATACATCACTCTCTCCCCCTCTCGGAGAGGGGTCAACTTATGAAGTTTCTCTCACTGCAGGAGTCCGGCGGGAGAGCCACAAATATGCGCCGTCATACGCGCAGCTGCAGGGCATCCGCTGCGTCCGTCCACACTTTGAAAGAATGCAGTTTGCTTTTAAGCGTGTCTGTCTGCGTGCTGGCGTGGAGAACTTTGTTGTTTTTGGGCTCAAAGTTCATATGAACTACTTTGGTCGCGTTTGATGATATGTTGTGTTGGTGCATTCTGGATACCCTTTTATGCATTTCTTTAATCTAAGTTTTAAATGAAATAAAATTAAATTAAATGGAGAAATGTTGTCTGGAATAATAGAACACTGAACTAGTTGGTTCCTTCTAGGTGGTTTGCCTGCGACATGCAATGGGCTAATGTTCAAGTCTCCCATAGCTGCGTAAGGCCCTGAGCTTGGCAGCAATCTTCATGATTAAATATCAGGCAACTCCTCCTGACATTTTATTAGTCCAACAAGATGGATGAAACGGCACAAATAAAGTAGACCGTGTCTGTTCACTTTCCCCAACAGCGCCCGCCTTTCCTGCTGTCCAACCCTCTCTCGCTTTTTCCCAACAGAAGTATGTTTTTCAGAAAAAAAGAAAAGTGATGGATTTCATATAAAAAAGGGGAGATTTTTTTCTGTTCTGTAGAAACAATCACTATTTTTTTTTTTACCGGATGCTCTTCTCCTTTCTTTCTCTCTCTCTCTCTCTCTCTCTCTCTCTCTCTCTCTCTCTCTCTCTCTCTCTCTTTGTCTTTGCCATGTCTTCCCTCATTGTATGGCGGTCTGAAGGATTAGCCCTCTCTCCAGCTGTGTGCGTCTGTGGGGCGGTGCTGTGTATTGTTGGCGATGTGCTCACGCTCATCCATGCGGTCGGCTCGCTCCACACCTCCCCAGTGTGAGGGGCTGAATTGAGGTGGATCATGGAGAGTGCTCTCCAGGCTGCTGGCTGGTACACCTTAAACCGCACAGCCCTGGGCCATACCGCCCTCTCACCTCGCCTCTCATACCTGAGAGGGGTAGCTACACACACACACACACACACACACACACACGCATGCACGCACGCATGCACGCACGCATAAACACACACAAACACACTCACACAGTTATAAACACACACGCAGACTCTCACACACTCACAGACACACACAAACACACACACAAATACACTCACACAGTTATAAACCCACTCATGCACTCACACGCACTCACAGACACACACAAACACACTCACACAGTTATAAACACACACTCATGCTCTCACACATTCACAGACACACACAAACACACTCACACAGTTATAAACACACACTCATACTCTCACACACTCACAGACACACACACAAACACACTCACACAGTTATAAAAACACACTCATGCACTCACACACACTCACAAACACATGTCCGTTCACTGTCTCTCATTATAGAGTTTTTGGGCCGGCGAGGCGATGGGGTGTGGAGCCCTGACCCTGTTTGGCTGCAGGCGTCAGCTGCGTTTCTGTGGTTTTCTGCGTTAGGCATCTGTGCCATTGAGACACTCGGCGAGAGGAAGAGAAGAGCTAGACGTACTTCCTCCTCAGCTTTCAGAAGTTTAACACTCCGACACCCAGGAGTCCCCAACTCTCTGCTCTGTAGCCCGGGGCATGCCAAAAGGAACTCTACACACTCACGAAGTACAAGGTTCCCTCAGCCGGTATGTACACAGACAGGGCAGACTTTTACCAGGACTAATAAACTGGGACTGTCTGCAAGCTGAGACGAAGTGGGAACGTTTCGTCTGGATTGCTTGGTTTTCCTTGTGTTACGCATACCACAAAGACTGAAAACAGTGGGCCCTGGAAAAGAAAAGTAGCGCGACAGTGAGAAAAAAAAATCTCTTTGGTCTGATTGGTTTGTTTGTTTCCTGTTTCTAATGCCTTTGAAATTGCAAGAAAAAAAGTCAAGACTCATTTTGGATAATTTCCACTTTCATGTTTTATTTTCTTAACATGTGCACTTTGATTCGTTTTGCTAGACAGTCTTATCTCAATGGCAGGAATTATGGTTAATTACGCAGTGGAAATGATTTTCCAAACAGCCTGTGAAAAAAACCCTGCTGCGAGGCAAAACCAGAACATAAATGTTTTGGTAAAAAGTCAAACAAATCGCACATTAATTGCCATTGTGTTCTGTTAAAATCAGAGACCACGGCACTTATTTATTTGACAGATCCCCAGAGAATGTGCTTCACTTACAGCAGTGCAAAAAAATTTTGCGCATTGAGGTATCTGCATATCTCAACAGCCCCTAGTGGTCAGTGTACACAGGTTTTCGTGTTTGCCTGGCTAAACAGGAAGCTACCGGGAGTTTACAAACGCCATTTTTCTTTATTTTTCCTTGCTCACTTGCCTACAAAACACGTATGTAAAGTTGATGATCTCTAGAAATAAATAATACCCCACTTACCTTTTGCTTGACAATTTAGTTTATATTTTATTTATTTTTTTTACCATAATCAGTGAGGACATCTTAGATGTATTTTACTCTACTGACACTAAAGATAGTTTCAAAAGTACAGTACTTTTTAGAGGATAAAGTTAGACTGAGGCGGACATAAGAAATTGCCTTTCCATTTGTAACACCTTACAAGACTGACACTCCACAAGGAGAGAGCGAGAGTGTGTGTGTGGGGGGAATAGAGAGAGAGAAATAAAAAGAGGGAAAGAGAAATCGAGAGAGGGAGAGAGAAATCGAGAGAGAGAGAAAGGGAGCGAGATTGTGAGAGGGAAAAGGAGAAGAGAGAGAGAGAAAGTCAGAGAGAGAGAGAGAGAGAGAGAGAGAGAGCAAGCGAGATCGTCCGTGTTCGCGGCTCCAGCCAGCCCTTGACACCTGGACCCGTCTGTTATGACTAGAGCCTGTCACAGTCGCTGGCTCCTGTTGATAAATACGTGTTATCAGAGCCGTGGCGTGGGGGGAATACGTGCCGGCAGTGATGTGCATCCTCCTGCTAGGATGGGTCACTGTCTCTTCTCTGTGTGGATGTTTGTGTATGTTTACACCAGTGTGGGACTTATCTCTGCATTTGTCTGTGTGTGTGTGTGTGTGTGTGTGTGTGTGTGTGTGTGTGTGTGTGTGTGTGTGTGTGTGTGTGTGTGTGCGTGTGTGTGTGGGTGTGTGTGTGCGTGTGTTTGTGTGTGCATACATGTGTGACAGCATATGTGAGGACGGGCTACAAAGCGTGAGAAAGCGTAGGACAGAGCCGGCGTGAGACGTACAGTACACCAAGGGGAATGCCCTCTGTCTGCGTTGCGTTGTCCAGCTGCGGTGGGCCGTGAATCGGAGCCCGGATAGTTGGCGTGCCTCCAGAACAGAGGTATCCCACCGGGAGGGAATCCTCACTGAGGGGACCGT
>JAPMUY010001444.1:170000-183482 GCA_026901105.3 Galaxias olidus
GTCTGTCGTTAGCGGGGCGGAGATGAGAGCGGCTTCGTGGCAGGGCTGTCTGAGTCAGGGCAGCGTGGGGAGGGTGCAGCGTGAAGCTCGCCCGGTCCTTAGCATCTGATTGAGACGCGGTGGTGAAAGCGAAGCCCTTTGATCTGGGGAAATGTCTGCGCCGGGAGCAGCTGGAATGGCCTGCAGATTGAGGGGAGAGGATAGTGGCACCACTGACAGGCCGCTTCCCCTCGCGCTGTACTCGCGGGTTGTCGTGCACGCTACACGAAGCACACACGACTGTACGATGTGTTTTTATGAACGTGTGTAATAGTATTTTATCTGCGTTGCCTCTGTCATTGACTGCCATCTCTATATTTATAATGTGTGTCCTCATTACAGTGTAGTTTTTGATGGAGGTTTCTTTTGCAAACAGAATTCTTACCCTCTCTGTATCTCTCTCTCTCCCTTTCTGTGCGTGTCTCTCTCTCTCTCTCCCACTCCGCAGGCCTCACGCGCTCTCCGGCAGCCCGGCCTTCTCCGACATCTCCCTCATCCGGATCTCGCCCCACCGGAACCCCTCCGTGGGCGCCGAGTCGCCCTTTAACCCCCCGCACCCCTACATCAACCCCTACATGGACTACATCCGCTCGCTGCACAGCAGCCCCTCCCTCTCTGTGCTCTCCGCTGCACGGGGCCTCAGCCCTGCGGACGGTGAGTCGGCTGCACAGAATCACACACCGGGGATCTGTGTGTGTGTGCGCGCGCGTGTGTGTGCGTGTGTGTGTCTGTGCGTGCGCGTGTGCGTGTGCATTTCGGGGGTCTGTGTGCATGGCCGTCACTTGCTTTCAGGGGAGGCCTTTGATTCGATCTGAGTCGCGTCAGAAACCTCTGAAGTACACGAGAGGGAAGATACAGTAACTCAACACACACACAGGACACACATGCTGCTTTGGTTCAAGTCCAGGGTCGAGGGGTGGGTGAGAGGTTACGGACGAGAGGAGAGGGTGAGATGTTTCCGGAGGAGAGGGTGAGATGGTTAGGGAGGAGAGGAGAAGGTGTAGAATGTCCTACGGGAGCGTTTTGGTTCCTGTGCTGGATGCAGGCTGGCAGATCCATTACAAGGACAGGGCCAGGTAGGAGGGCAGGCCGAGCAGAACCTGGCCTCCTGGCCTTCACCTCGGGGACGGAGCTTCAATTAAAGCCTGGTACTCGATTACTGAATGAGCCCAGCCTCCCTCCCCTGTATGAGGCTTTAGGAACCGGCTATGATTGTTCCCAATAAAACTATTTTTGGACACATAAGGATGTATGAAGGTTAGATGGGCTTCATAAAATTGTACAATACTTGTTTTACATATACAACTTTTAAATAGAGTTAAGTAAGGATATGCAACTCTTCATTCAAAATGGCTTATCATTATGTGGTAGTTCCTGCATATGATAATGGCGGTGTATGAGAATGAGTCGCTAAATTACTCCTTTAATCAATCCGGCAATTAATGAACCTTTCAGCCTTTATGTTGTTAGTATATCATCTTGCCTATAGGAGGGTTCCCGTTTCATTGTGCGGCGGCTGAAAAGTATATTTGAATAATGATGAATTAATTAGCCGTCTTGGTAGGAGATTTTAAGTGGGTGGGATTAAGTTCCACCTTCTTGCTCACACACACACTCACACTCGCTAGCTACCTCCCGCGCACTCACTATTTACTCTCTCTTTCTATTTAATTTACAAACATTTCCTCTCTCTCTCTTTCTCTCTCTCTCTCTCTCTCACTCTCTCTCTCTCTCTCTCTCTCTCCGCCTCTCGCACACACACACACACACACACACACACACGTTTATCTCCCGAGGTAGTGCGGCCTGCTCCACATCCCATTGTTGGGCTGAAGGAAGCTCCCGGTGGCTCACCAAGTCCTCGGGCGCGCTGCGGCTTCTTCTTCCTGGAGTCGTCAAAGTGCCACACTGACAGCCTCCCTCCTCCCTCCTCCCACCCCCGCTCTCCCCCCTTGCCCCCAAGGATTGCGCTCCCATGCCAGCGATTCTGATTTAGAAAAAAAAAAAGAAGAAATCCGCAAAGCCCCCTTTCTGCGCGCGAATGGTGAACGGGGCACATTATGGTTGAATGCAGAAGCAGATCGAAAGCGGAACAACAGAGACAATCAAGGAACTCCCCCTTCCACTTAAGACATAATACCCAGATCCAATTCATTTTGGAATTCCTCCTTACGCACTGCGCACCAATCGGGGGCCGCGTATTGCAGGCATGCAGGCCGGCCTTTTAGAGGAGATCTTTTCATCCCGTTTTGATAAATTTCTTGACTTCCGTCTTCTGTCTTCAACGGCTGAAGTAAAAAAACAACACAGGAATTAGCCGCAGTACTTTTGTGAGTCTGAACCGATTCCATATTTGTATCCCCCCAAAAAAGCACAGTGTCAGTCTCCCCTCCCCCCCTTCTCCCCCTCTTTCTGGCAATATTTGCATATGGAGGCCCGCTGCCAGCTGTTTATTTCCAGGCTATGGTTCAGGGACTTACGGCTCTCTATAACTAAGGGAAGGGTTTGGAAAGAGAGTCACACAGAGAGAGAGAGAGAGAGAGAGAGAGAGAGAGAGAGAGAGAGAGAGAGAGTAAGAGAGAGTAAGAGAGAGAGAGAGAGAGAGAGAGAGAGAGAGAGAGAGGGATGCAGCGGGAGAAGGAGATGATAAGATGCAGGGGTGGGGGGGTGGGGGTTGTGTTTTTTTTTTGCATGCAGAGCTATCTGGGCAGATTTAGGCTTTTTTTTTCCCATCGGGAGTTTTAAGAAAGAGAGTGAAAGAGGTTGAGCAGGTTGACTATCTGTGTCTCGCAGTCATGCTACGCATGATAGCCAGCGTGCTGTATCACTGGCTAAGGGTACATACATCATAAGATTCACACTCACAGACGCACTGCTTTACACAATCTCCCATGCACTCCCGGTAGCGACACACAGTTTTGTTTCTCTTCCATTTCACAATAGTTTCTGGTAGCAAAATTGGTTTCAGGATCCTTCGCTTTTAAATCAATGAACAAATCTAATATGAATGCATATTTTTGGGAAACTCTTTATAAAGAAGGTTGAAATCCCATTTGGGAGTGTGTGCTTCAGGTTGAGCTCCCAGTGCAGCTGCTGCATTCAACTTGATGGTGTTCCTGATGCTCTCATTACTGTTGTGCTGAGATAATGATCATCCACTGGAAACCATTAGTCACTGGGAATACAGGTGTATTTCCTGCTGTGTCTTCCACGTTGAATAAAATCTATCTGCTTCTTTTTTTCGTGTGTTCTTCACCGACCCACTCCTTCATTCTACCTCCTTTTCCCTTTCTCGTTCCTCATCTTCACCTCTCTCCGTTCCTTATACTTTCCCTGTTTCATCCCGCCACCCTCTTACTCCGTTACGCCTTCATCGCCTTACCACCGCTCCCTTCTTCATCCTCCCTCCTCTCTGCTCCTCCCATCCCTCTCCTCTCTCTGTCCTGTGCTGACAGCCCCCCACACAGGCATGACCACGGCCGAGTACTACCACCAGATGGCCCTGCTGGCGGGCCACCGGAGCCCCTACGCTGACCTGCTCCCCTCGGTGGCCTCCACGGCCGGGGCGGCGAGCAGCAGCGCCCTGCACATGGAGTACCTGCAGGCCATGGAGAGTGAGTCTGACCTTGCACGGACAAGCTCACGCACACACGCGCACACACACACACACACACACACACACACACACACACACACACACACACACACACACACACACACACACACACACACACACACACCAGCAGAATATTCACACACACACACACACACACACACACACACACACACACACACACACACACACACACACACTCATGCAGACACACAGACATGCTCATACAATCAGGCTTACAGTAGTTCTTACACACTCATAGACACACACACACACACACACACACACACACACACACACTCACACACTCACACACTCACACACACACAACACAGACACTATGCAGCCACACTGATAAACTGAAGCACAAAGCTTACAGATAAAAAACAAAACACTTAGACTTGCAAAAAATGTGCATGACTGTTTAACATGTCATTTTACTCATAGCTTTTACACGTTCAGAAGACCTAGTGGGTTTTGTTTTTCCTCTTTGCTTTGCCGTTTTAACTGGAGCAAGACACCAAGCTAAATCCCCACCAAGGAGGCAGCTGTGACTCTTAACTGGCATTATTTAAATGAGCCATTGTCTTAATGTGCCGGGCTGAGGACTACGTTCAGAGGACTTATGCTAATGAGTTATTTTAAAGTGTAAATAGGAAATTAAACGCACACGGAATCTTAGGAAGGTCGGACAGGCTCACCCCCTTTCCCTTTGATGAGAATGTACTTAGTCAGCCAGCCGCCGCTTTCATGGAAATCCGGGGTGAAGTTCCCCTTATTCCTCCATACAAACTAATTAAAACTAGCCAAACTTGCGCGTCTATCAGAAAATTTATTGCTATTAAGTGGGAATTGGAATGTCCCACCATTCATCACTGTAGAAATCCTTTCTTCTGTGTCACCATTTAAGATTAATAGACTGAAACAAAACAATTAGGGCCAAATTTCAAATGGAGTTGCTGGCTCCTCACTTCAAATCGCCTGTGATCATTGCTGGTAATAACTCATCATGTTTCAACGATGTGTGTTCCACGCCGGGAAAAATTAACACTTCTGAAGCTCCCCTTTTGTTATATATAGATTTTAAAAGACATATAAAGAGCAGAGCGTATTTAGAGACCTTCCCTTATAACTGAGGACTTTTGGATGGCAACCGCAGTTTCAGTTGGGCTCTCATCAATGTAATTACTTTTTGTAGACAGAGCTGGCTAATGAAACAATGGGCCTGTCCCGCTTATTTGTGCTTTAATGGGCTCCTTTTTTATATTGTCTAACACCTCCTTACACCAATTAGGGGATGCTCAGGACTCGTTAGGCGAACATCTGTGTTTGGGCTCTTTACTGGCTAATTGTCACTTTCTTCGTATTTTTTGCACCGCATTTGCAAATTATTATTTTCTAATGGTGTTGACTAAATATTAATTTAAAAACAGAAACTCTATTTTTATAAGAATCATAATGAAACGATTGATGATGTGAATTTTCAGCAGTTAAATCTGCATATAATGAAGCCCTGCCATGTAGAAGTTTTAAAGTTCTTTGATATTGTCAGCCTCGCATGTTATAATAATTATTTCCATGACAGTATGATGCTATTATAAAGCATTTGGTGAGGCAGTTTTTAGCGCTGGTGTTTTCCGAAGAACGACGGCCCCGTGGTAGCTGCGGTTTTAGCGGAGCTGGCAGGGCTGGAGAGCCACTCTCAGGTGGCCCTCAGGTGTGTGGGTGAGGGTTCAACTCCAGCTTTAGAGCCAGCTTTGTGTCTAATGTTGTGCGTCCGGCCTGTCCCAGACCCTCCCTGGCCCTGTGAATTAATGGCGCGGCGCCTAGCCAGCCGTCCCGTCCATAAATCAAGGCTAAATTAGAGGGACAGTCCCACTACGGGCCGAGACGCTCTCCTCTCCCTCATCCGGTTCGCCGATTTATCATTTGGGCTGCGCATTAATAAACACGAGTCCCATGAGGCATCGCTATGATGGGACCCCCCCCCCCTCATTTTGCGCCTCCCTCCTCCTTCCCCCCTTTATTCCTCCCCCCTGTTTTGTAGCCTAACCTAACTCTCCACAAGTGGAGGCCCCTTGGCTGAGTTAGCGAAACGGGCTGATGGCGTGTGGGCACAAAGAGCATGGAGAGAGGACGTGGTCCATTGCAGGTTGATAAGGCATATGATTAACGCTAAACGGAATGGATGATAGAAGATTTAACAGATATTTCGAGGAAAAGCACATGTCTAAGCAATGCACTGAAACGTGTTGTGCTCAGAGATTGTATGTGCTTAGAGATTTTTGTGTGTTTGTGCGTGTGTGTGTGCGTGTGTGTGTGTGTGTGTGTGTGTGTGTGTGTGTGTGTGTGTGTGTGTGTGTGCAGGCCCACCCCCCACACTAAGACATCAAAGCGAGAGGCAGGTTTCTATGCTGGGCCAGAGCTGTCTGACAATGTGGAGAGGCTGTCCCTCTCCCCACAGCTCCGTGCTCCAGTCTAAACACACGTCTCTGTATGCCAGAACACCACCAGAGTACACAAACACACGCACACGCGCACAGACTGATTACCATGTGAATGGGGCCCGTTGTAATCGTTGGATGTGTCAAACGAGAGATGGAGCATTTTACGTTTGGGAGATGGATGGGGTGGGGGCGGGGGTAGGGGGCCAGTAGGGGGAGGGGGGGTTATCGGGGGCTGCCTAAGCTGGTTTTGTTTGCCCATGAAAAAAAAAACAAAAAAAACATCTAGAACGTTTTATTTTCAAGTCTTGAGTCACAAAGTCATTGTGTCAACTCACGCACAAAGCGCCACATCCCCTCAGCGTTTTCTCTCCGCCCTCCGTCTCTCTGTTTTCCCTCCGTGTTATTTGTGACATCTCCGAGTGAAAAGACAACAAAAGTAATTTCTTAATCTTTACCCGTGTCCCCATTGTGCTTGGCGAGAGAATGGTTTTGCGTTTGCTGCTTCTTCTTCTTTTTTTTTTTTTTACCTTTTCAGAACCTCCACTTAGTCGATCCAGTCAACACTGATTGCCTTTGAATCGGGGGCAAACGAGCGAGGATTCATTTGATATTACCACAGCTATGCCAGAAGACTGGCATAAAAGCCATCACCCTTTTGTTTCGCGAGCGCACAAATCGACAGCTGTAAATATTTATTCAAATCGTTCTTTTGTTCGATGATTGACACATTTTCTTTGGATTTCAAATGGGAAAAAAGCGAAAGCGACAAAAAAGGATGATAAAAAGGCGACACAGTAAACATCGCCGCTCAATCAGATCCATCTGTCACAGTATTGCCTGTTGGAGTTGTTCAACTCTTTCCTTCTCATCTAACCTCTCCATCCCCTGGCCTCGCCTCTCTCTTCCACAGACACCCGTTTCCCCAGTCCCAGGCTGGCGTCGCGCCCCAGCCGGAAGCGGGCGCTGCCCATCTCCCCGCTCTCCGAGCACAGCTTTGACCTCCAGACCATGATCCGCACCTCGCCCAACTCCCTGGTCACCATCCTCAACAACTCCCGCTCCAGTTCCTCCACCAGCGGCTCCTATGGACACCTCTCTGCTGGGGCCATCAGGTACGATAGAGGCAGGCCCACGCAGCGTGGGAGCGGCTCCGTGGGGCCTCTGTGTGTTCCACGGGGGCGTGACAAAGGGCTTATCCCCTCCGTGTGTTCGTGAGTGTCTGCATGCGTTTGTTTGTAAGCGAGGGTTTTACTGTCCGTTTATTTGACTCTGTATGTGGACGTGTGGCCACGTCCATTCTTGAACTTTCCCGTACCTTTGTCTCTCTGCGTTCTCAAACTAAAACAACACGAGTGCGCCTCACGCGGTGATCCCCTCTGCGGCGCGTTCTAATCAACAAAGGCGATTAGACGGGCCGGCCGCCGCGCAGCGCGGAGATACAATCGCCTCCTGTCTGAGGTGTCTGTCAGTGGGTGGGAGACGGGGAGATTGAGGACTCGGTGGGACTGCGTTTCCGGCTCGGAGGTCATTCGGAGATTAGAGGTGGTTAATTGCTCACGGCGGTGCGCTGAGCGCCGCAGAAACACACAGTCCGGTGGCCGCCGCGTCGGTTCGTGTAGCGTGTTATTTCTTTAGGAGAGCACCGCTTCTCGTGCGATTCATTTCGTTGCACGTGCGACGCGAAAGGTTCTTCTCGCAGGAACACTCCCTGGTTGTGTTCGGCACAGTGATGCGCACGTCACGCCCGCTGCACGCTTGATCGTCTACGACCGTGGTGTGTGTGTGTGTGTGTGTGTGTGTGTGTGTGTGTGTGTGTGTGAGAGAGAGCGTGTGCGCTGTGGATGCGTGTGTGTGTTTGTGTGTGTGTGTGTCTGCCTGTGTATGTGGGAGTGTTGTGGATGTCAAACCCCCTGGTGGGTGATGCTCTCCCAGCCAGCCAGTCAGCCTGCCTCCCCGGCGGGGAATGTCAGTCAACCCGGCGCACCTCACCTCCCTCAGTCCTCGCACACATCATACCGCCCTATCAGAGGAAACGAGAGCAAGACAGAGCGATAGATTTTTACGAGCGAGAGAAGAAAAAAAAGAAGGAGAAGAAGAAGAAAAAAAAAAAGATCCATTGCCCCACCTTGCCGCCATTGATCAGCGATCCGGAAGCGAAGCCTGATCCATCACCCTGTTGTGTGACCGGCCACTGTGCTGGTGACAGGGTCCTAGATAGCCACGGCCCACAGACTGATGACTGATATGACAAGCGGATGGGCCCCCAAACGCGTCTCGGCCCATTGATTTCCACTCCGCCGGTAATAAGATCAGCAGACGTATGGGGCCGGCGTGCTGACAGGAACGCCACGGCGTGGAGGCCCAGGATGAATCGCCGCCTCCGTAGTTTGGGCTGCTGTTGAACCGCAGGGACCTGCCCGTGTTTACCTCAGCGGTCACATGCGGTTATGGAAGGAGAGAAAACGGTGGGAGGCGGGATGTGTTCACGGTGAAGTTAAAGAGACTGTGGCACGGAAGCATACCTACACAAAAAAACCTCTCGGTAGAGGGCAGGTGGATATTACTATACCATTGAAATAAATGATTGTAATTTTTACATTGTGTTCTTTTGAATCATCGGTCTCCTGTAGTGTTGTTCATTGGCCTAACGGAGGGAGGACATTGTATTACCTAACGAAAACACACACACGCCCAAACACACAGTCACAGAGAGACCAAATAATAATTCACCGTGTGTTAACAAGCTGAACATTCATTGGCTAGGGTCTGCCTGGAGCTCATTGGTTCCAGCATTACCACAGACAGCATCTCCTGTCAGATTGACCCCAGGGATGAGGAACTATCCAGAACAATCCATTTAGGCATCCTCCAGCCTCTCTATTCTTCCCCCGTTTGCCTCATTGTTGTTGAAGTGTATGAAAACAATGCTATAAGTGTGGATGGAATCTAGTATTTGGTACAGTCGTTGGGCTTTGTTTCAGATGATCTGAGCTGTTTTTGTGCCCCTTTTCTCCCCAGCCCGGCGTTGAGTTTTGCCTACCCTCCGACTCCGGTGGCTCTTCAGATGCACCAGCAGCTGATGGGTCGACAGCCGGGCCTGGTGGGCTCCGCGTTTGGCCACAGTCCGCCCCTCATCCACCCGACGCCGGCCTTCGCCACCCAGAGGCCGCACCCTGGCATCCCCCCGTCAGGGCTGAGCGCCAGCGAGCGGTCGGCGGCCTCGAACGACACCTTGCAGGTGAGCGCCCTGGCAGCGGGACGCCCCCGACGTGATTCATCATGGCGGGTAATGGATAGCCGCGCCGCGTCCACGCCCGCCACGTCCCCGGCTGCCGGCGCCTGGCGTACAGGCAGGCCCCCCCAGCCACGTCGGCGTCTCACGGGACGCTTTGCCGTTCCTACTGGTCGTCCCGGTGCCGCAGCGCTGCCCGCGTGGAAAGCGCACGCGGGAAACAACAAGGGGCTTGTTAGCATAGAATCCCACCGCTGACACC
Organism: Galaxias olidus; assembly: GCA_026901105.3. Classification (NCBI taxonomy): domain Eukaryota; kingdom Metazoa; phylum Chordata; class Actinopteri; order Galaxiiformes; family Galaxiidae; genus Galaxias; species Galaxias olidus. The sequence goes on from JAPMUY010001444.1 coordinate 179,594, forward strand.
ATTAATCACCAGAGAGGGAACAGGGATGGGCAGAGGGAAATTTGACAGGGATGGATGGTTCCAGCGGTCTTTATTTTCTCTCCTCTCTCAATCCTCCCTCACGCAGGCTCGCATTTAGAAGTCATTATTCCCTCATTGTTTTCCCTATCCCTGTTCTCCACTTGCTACGCAGACGGCTGGTTTAACGGCAACTCTTGTTGTTGTTACCACAGTGCCGATGCATTGTACATTAGGCCCTTATTCGAGGCACAGCTTCGGAAATTGCCATTCGCTCTCCTTGGAATATAACACACTACTGCCTAGGGATCAAAATCAAAATCCCATTTGTTGCGACAAGGGGTAGTAAGTCATACACCAGAAAACACAGGCGCCAGCTTTTGCGGTGACTGACAGGGTTCCTTTGGCCTGTGCGATAGTATTCCACTGTAAGTAGAAGTAATTACATTTCAGGAGGTACATATTTTACTAGAGAGGCCAGAACGAGGAGAGAGCCAAGACACACTTCCTCGTTGCCTCACCTTTTTTTCCAGGTAGTTTTGCTCTCGTTAATTGTTTTCCTGGCAAGATGTTTATGTTACTGGCATTCCCCCGGGATGTCTGTAAGCCATGTCCATAGTTGGGGCATCCAACGGCTTGCGGAATGGTTCATTGAGTTATTTTAATGCAGGGATTGGGGTGGTTAGTGCAATATATTGAGCTGCAATGCCTTTTATTAGGACAAGTAAATGTTTAGGAAAGGACAATTTTAAATGCTAAAACTGGGCTGTCAACATTTAACGTTCGTATGGGAGAATAAATAAGCTGTCAAAGGAAAATGTATATAAATCACATGTCATATAATAAAATAACATAACATAAATCACATGTCATATAATAAACATATAACATAAACACAGAGTGATATAAAGAGACCTTATGAGTATTATAAAAGGACCTCAAGCGAGAGAAGAAGGTTCTTTGACCAGAACATGTCACAATTGCAATTAAGTGAAATGCTGGAAAATCTGGTTGGAGGCTTTTCTGAGGAAAGTGCTACCGTACTCTCTCCTTTGAGAGATTTCTATCATTGTTCCCAGATTTTGTTTGCCTAGCACTCCTCACTAATTGGGTATGGATGGACGTGTACTCCTAGCCTATTCATAGTAGCCTTATGACTATATTTTGTTTTTCTCAGACCAAACCTACGAGCGAATCAGCGGTGAGCAGCACGGGGGACCCCATGCACCACAAGCGGTCCAAACTAAAACCGGAGGAGGAGCTTCCCAGCCCTGGGGCAGTCAGCATACTGGTGAATATTCTCCCAAAGATTAACCTCAAGACCCGCAATTTCCTTACGGAGAAGTCACCAGGGGGAAATGAAAAAGTTTTGAAGGCATCAGTAAACTCTAGAGGAATATTATCTTGTAATTGACTCCTGCGATGACATGCACATAAACCACAGTTTTGGGTTATTTGATGTTTTAGCACAGGCTGTTCACTTATAGGTTTTTTTTGGGGGGGGGGGGGGGGGGGCTCTAGGAGGAAATCCTTTATTCTGAACGAAAATGAGCGGCCACACAAGCTATCCTTAATGCTGCCTTTTGCCTTGCTTAACTTTCTTTTCACAAAGCCATTCTGTTCCATCCGCTAGTGCTGGACTCAGAATAAGGTGTGTTTTGAAAGCCAGAGTCCAGACTAGGCAGCTCAACTCACCCATGTTACGGTGACAGTGAAATATGTCTAGACTAATGTAGCCACCTAGGGCAGGAAGAGGGGGTTAGATTCCTGAAATACTCGGCCTAGACCTGTCGTTTATCAACTCCCGCACAGAGCAGGGCTTTCAGCACTACATTTCCGCTCCCAGACTTTTCTCCCGGCGAGCCGAACAAGGCCAGATTCACACGGCTGCATTGGTTGTGATGTGTGTAACTCAATCGCACCACTGCGCGTAGTGGGGCATTGGGGCAGGGGGAACTGACGTTTTTTGACGTGCATGTTTTCACAGTGTGAATCGTAGAAGACATATATTTTCGAACCTTTTGGGTTAATAGTGCGGTAAAAAAATGTGGTGGGGGCCTCTAGGAAATGTCACGCAACTCGTATCGTTTTATACCCGTGTAGCCACCAGATGTCACCCCCCCCCACCCCCCCCCCCACGAAAACGTTGAACTACATCAATAGTGACATTTGCAGGTCGATGACTGTCATAGTGTGCCCCTCTCTGGGTGTTGTGTGCATTCAAACGGGATGTGTAATCTCGTCGTTAACCACAGGACCATCCGGATGGGATGACTCTGGTGAAGGAGGAAGGGGACAAGGACGAGAGTAAGCAGGAGCCCGAGGTTGTGTACGAGACCAACTGCCACTGGGAGAGCTGCTGTAGGGAGTTTGACACTCAGGAGCAGCTGGTGCATGTGAGTACTGCAGAGAAACTTTGTGTTCACACGGTGACATCAAGCACACACCAGGTATTCATACCTTTGAAATGGTGAAAAAGCATGTTGTCATCTTGGCAAAATGACATAACATGTGTCTGTCACGTTATACTTCAAAATGAACTCCTCTTCAACAATCCTCCTGAAGTACCTGTATTACATTACACACACTTTATATAGATACGTTTGCCATTAAGAATCAGTTGCATTGCCTGTTTACAGAATGTCAGGTAAGAGGACTATGCACACCGACGTCTTTCAGGGCATATCTCAAGATTGAAGGTGTTGAGACTCAAGTTCCGATTGCATCCAGATTTCATCAGTTCCCCCGGAATCCAGTCAGTGGGCCCGGCTGTCAACAGGGTCGGGCACCCTGGCAAGTTCTCCCGGCTCCTGTCTGTGCCGGGGCTAGTTACCCCGGGCCTTACAGTACAGTGTGTGTTGCTCCGGGCAGTGACTGATGCTGCTGCTCCGTGCCTGATTGGTTTCAGGGACGCTGGTAATGGACTCAAAAGGCGGCCGAGCACGTTTTCCCCTCGGCCGACGGCAACTGCAAACTGATTTGCCGGGTTGGCACCCAGCCCCGTTGTTGAATCGGGGCGCTGGAGACGCCTGCGCTGTGCTGTACGGACACGACACACACGCACACACACACGCACACCGCACGCGCGCATCTGTCACGGCAGGCCTCACACTACCCTCGAGATGGATGACTCTCATCCTATTGTGCCTAAGGGGCTATTCTTAAAGCTAAATATTAATGACGGGCTAGTCGTGTTAGCCTCGCTACATCCAGCACTTACCCTGATGCTATTAGGCTGGCTGCTACTCCCTCTCTCTCTCTCTCTCTCTCTCTCTCTCTCTCTCTCTCTCTCTCTCTCTCTCTCTCTCTCTCTCTCTATCGCTCTCTCTCTCTCTCTCTCTTTCTCTCTCTCTCTCTCTCTCTCTCTCTCTCTCTCTCTCTCTCTCTCTCTCTCTCCCCTCTGTGACCTGTGGACTGTTTACCAGGCAGTTAACTGAGAGGGTAGACCGCCTCTCACTCCTTCTCTCTGTGAGACTAGAGCAATAGAGAGGGTACGCCACTGTGTTCGTGTGAACGAGACACACACACGCGCGCGCACTCACACACACACACACACACACACACACACACAGTCTCATACCCTCACACACACAACCTCACCACCCCATCACCACACATCTGATAGAAAGATCCTCAGCTCTCCACGGCTGTCTATCTGCCGTTTGACATTGCAATCCTCCTCCGCGGCGGTAACCCCTATCTATAATTGATATCCTCAGCACGGAATGGGCTGCCTCCCGTGTTTGAAGGGCTCTGCTCAAAGGTTGAGGATCTTGACAACTTCTTGCCCCTGTTTCCGGGGGGCAGGGAAAGGTTTGGGTCGGGGAGGGAAGGAGGGAGAGAGTTGCTCGCATCTTCCCAGGTGCCCTCCCGTGGTCCCAAGAGACCTGTT
>JAPMUY010001445.1:0-18262 GCA_026901105.3 Galaxias olidus
TACGTAAACCTCCAGTTCATGTCTGATACCCTCTACAGCCATGGGACTGTGGACTCCAAGAACCTGTGAGGAGATGGCTGACTGCACTGTCTGTGCCATGGGACTCAAAGCCTGCGTCTATGGTGACTGCAGAGAGTGTAGCCTCAACACTCAGCCCACCTAGAAAGCAGCCACGGAGGAAACTGTACAAGTTGTACCACGGTCTGTTAGAGGGATTGGAGAGAAGGAGAAGATGACCGCTCCTCTTCAGAAGGAGGTGCAGAGCACAGAAGCAGAACTGCTCAGTTATTTCCCAGACCGTCTCTTAATGTTCCCTGAGCACCTATTTAACACCAGGTGGCACTATGGTGCTTACAGAAAGCTACGGGAAAGCCTCCAGGCCAACGAGGGCCTCATCCACATGGACTTCAGTGGAAATGACTGGTGCCAGTATCACCACCAGACCCAGTCTGTGTCTTTTGGGGGATCCCACCAACAGGCAACGCTGCACACCGGTGTACTGAACACCAGGGAACAGACACCACCATCATTCTGTTCAGTCTCCTCCTCACAACCACATGACCCACCTGTGATCTGGGCCCACCTGGAGCCTGTCCTGAAGAAGATGAAGACCAAGCACCTAAAGATGGATAGGCTTCACTTCTTCAGTGGTGGCCCAGCAGCAACGCAATACAAACAGAAGGAGAACTTCTACCTCCTGTCCACTCAGCCATTCAGGCACGCGAAATTTTCCACTATCCCTCAGTTGACATAAACTCTACAAAAAAATTGGCTGTGAGAAGAGCTTCTGGTTAGCTCAATGGGTTAAGGCTGGTGTTACCCCCCCCCCTCCCCCCCCCCCCCCCCCCCCAGCAGGTGTTCCTGCGTTGTGAGTGCAATGCATCGTGGGTTCGAGTCCCACTGTAGCTGTTCAGTTGATGATGTTGGGGTAGGAGGATAGAACAGGGGCTTCTGGCCCCTGGAGTTTGGTGGCAATAAAAAGCTGTGGTTATACCGAGGACTACAGTGACAAGAGGAACTTTTAAATGCAAAAACTAACTTGAAACAACATTAATACTTTTAATTATTAATTACGACTACATTAGTTTAATTACTATTATGTCAGTAAGATTACGATAGTTTATAATAATACAGTTGTATCCTTTAAGAAGAAGAATAAGATTTCTCCAGCCTATTTAAAGGTAGTTATTCAAACAGGTTTGGCAATAGATGTTCATTCCAGGATTCAAACCCATAACCCTCCAATTTCACATCTGCAGAATCAACCTACTGAGCTATTTGGGGAGAGCGGACTGCACCACATAGAACTTCCTCAGAAGGGTGCACATCTAGCAAATTACAACAAACACAAACATGCAAAATGTTCCCAGCATGCTTTGAACCACCAACTCTCTGATGTTGTAACAAGGTATTATCTTACTGAGCTATACTGCAGCTTGTGTGTAATGTGCACATGTCCAGGATATTTAACTAGTAGAGCAATATTACACCAGTGTCAAGATGTGTTGGAGGTCGTAAGGTTGATACTGATGCTTTGAAGCACAAGCTTTGGTGTGGCTTGGTAAGATAATGTCTTAACACTACATCAGAGAGTTGATGGTTCAAAGCCCACAGGTGGCATTTTGCATGTTTGTGTTTGTTGTAATGTGCTCGATGCGCATCCTTCTGAGGAAGTTCTACGGTGTAGAGTCCGCTCTCCTCCAAATAGCTCAGTAGGTTGATTCTGCAGATTCTAAGTTAGAGGGTTATGGGTTTGAATCCCGGAATGAACATCTAACCTGTTTGAATAACTATCTTTAAATCTTTAAATCGGCTGAAGAAATCTTCTTTGAACGAGCTTGGCTATAGCTCAGTGCGTAATCGCCCAAGCGTTGTACGTCTGAGTACATACGTTTCGCAGGTTCGAGTCCTGCACCAAATGCACTGTTCAAATCTAGGGTAGGATGATAGTCCAGGGGCTTCTGGCCCCTGGAAACTGGTGGATGAGAAATCTGGGGGTTATGCGAATGAGTGTAGTTGCGTAGCTGAGATTTTAAAGGAGCCAACTGTATTATTACGCTGTCGTAATCTTACTAATAGAATGTTAATTAAACTAATATAGTAATAATGAAAAGTATTAATGTTGTTTCAAGTTAGTTTTGCATTTAAAAGTTCCTCTTGTCACTGTAGTCCTTGGTATAACCACAGCTTTCCGTTGCCACCGAACTCCAGGGGCCAGAAGCCCCTGTTCTATCCTCCTACCCCAACATCACCAACTGAACAGCTACAGTGGGACTGGAACCCACGATGCATTGTACTCACAATGCAGGAATACCTGCTGGGGGGGTTACACCAGCCTTAACCCATTGAGCTAACCAGAAGCTCTTATGACCACCAATTGTTTAGTTGAGTTTATATCAACTGAGGGATAGTGGATTATTTCGCAACATAAAGGAATGGGATTCGAACCCACGTCCTACCCAAATTGAAGCTAGTTCTGCACAGCATTAACCTACTACCTACCTACTGAGCTACTCGAGGTTTCCAGCAACAGGGTCTCGATCAGGACATTTAAACATGGAAAGTCAACAGAATTTCTGTCACAAATTTTGTAACAGAAAACTCAGAGCATATGCAGGGTTTGAACCTGTGTGGGTGCATGTTGCCCAGCCTTGAGAGCAGTGCACCTGCTAATTGAGCTATACAGGAGCAGGTGCTTATGGGAGTTAGTAAAAAGTTAATTAAAAAACAATGCATAGGATAGTCTCATCTCTACCTTATATCTCTATACCAACAGGCTTGCCATGCCTCTACATGCATCAGCACATTGATTCTAGAAATTACATCTAGACAATAACAAACAGTTCATTGTGGTCAATCTTTAAGTTTGGCAACAATCAGGCGTATAAAAAAATCTATCATTGACGACAATGTTGCCAACTAAAGAGGAAATAATTGCTCATATTAAGCCAATATGTTAATAAAATGATAATTTCATTTTGTAAGAGAAGCATGGATGAAGCAAGTGGAAAATGTACACCATACTCTCCAGCAGAGGGAGACAATGTTTTCAATGGGATTCTCTATTGCATTAAATTTGATAGACCTACAAAAAAAGACAAAAAAGAAAGTTGCCCTGTATTGCATTTATTTAGCTTTTCCTTTGACCTTTGCTCTCTTGCTGTACCTATATATGAGCCCTTCTCATGTCGAATGTGTCCTTGTGGTTGAATCAGATGTATGTTTGATGCCTGACGTAAGATTTTGTAATAAAGAGACTTCAGATTAGTGATCTAGTTCAGAGTAAATGCTATATATGCTGGCAAAGAAACAAAGTTCAAAGGAAACAGAAGAGTAGGGACAAACTCAGTCCCTATTTATATCCCCTTATTTCCAGAGTCTTGACAACACGGTGCAAGGTATGGAGGACCAAGCTGGCAAAATTAAAAATAAATACATAAATAAAGGACGGACTCAAAAATAAATAAAATGCCATGGATTGTGTTTTTCTTGTATTAATTTCCCTATTTATTTACTTTCATATTTACATTTCTTTATTTCTTTCTACATTTCCTTTTACATTTGCTTTGCATTTCCCCTCCTATGTACTTCAGATTTACTTTTTTACTTGGGTATAACTTTCTTTAAACATTTCTTCAGAAGTTCGTTTTTACATTTCTGTATGTATTTCTCCTTCATTATGCAAATGATTGGGCTGTCACAAAATGTGTCACAGGGTCAACTTTTCGCCTTTTGGTTGATCAACATCAGTACTTTTTTTTAAACTAAGTACTGAAACAGCCAAACCTCTGAATTTTTGTTAGGTTTAGTAAACGTTTATGAATAAAGACAAATGAATACATATAAAATAAAAGGGTGTGCTCGTTGTTTAACCTGTCTATCCAGTAGCCATAGTGCCTTTTCCTAGTTTGATTGCTAAGACTGAAAATTAAAGCACCGCCTACTCATTTGCATAATGAAGAAGAAATGCATTCAGAAATGTAAAAGGAAATGTAAATATTTTTGAAATATTTATCTCCTCTTATGTAGAGCTATTGTTAACCTCAGCTATCATCTCCACTATACTGTATCTAAACGGTAAACAGCGCAACAAAGTGTGGAGATAGGTCTGGTATCGCGAGACTAAGAGAAAACAGACCATATTATAGCGTTTGCTTAATACTCACATTTAATTTCCAAGAAAGGCTAAACAATTATAACCTATAAAACATACCGCACAAGATTTATCAACAATACACATTTCAATATGAACAACGACAAAGACACAACCTAAGAAAAAGGAAATACACTCTTGAGGTTTACAGTTTTAATAGGAAATGTATGTGTATGTGTGTGCGTGATCCTCCAGGAATCTTCCCTCTCTCTTGCACAGGGACACAGGATTTCAGCCAAATAAAAAGAACCAGGGCAGAGGGGTTCATTCAGTGAATGTAGAGTGGAAAGTGTCTTAGAAGAGACTCTGTAGAAGAGTGTTACCAGGCCAGTCCAGATACACCCTTATTCTGGAGGGGTGTATACTGTTTTATTACTGGGGCACTTTTATCACACTAGAACTAAGTTTCATGTTAAACCTCAGTGAGACTATCAGTAAAACTAAAGTTTGGTCACATCACCCAGTGAAAACCAAGCAAAATATTAAGAATCTTGATATAAATCACTCACTCACCTCATTGAATCACTTGCCACAATCTACCATTTCATCGACCACCTTCCTGAGCGGAAAGTCACACAGAGCCTATGCAGCCATCTTGGATTTAACATTTGCTGTTTTTCTCTTCCACCAGGAAAATCCAGTTTTCTCCGAACATGACCCTGTAACCCTGTGCAGTGCTTTCATACATGGGGAAAAACTCATTCTGACTATGAATTGCAGGTTAATTTTGATTTATGCAATGCTGAGACTAACAGCCATCTTCTGTTACCATTTTTCTCAGTTTAGCAGCTGCACAGGGAAGTGTTGTAATGCCATAAAACCAGCAGGGGGAGACTCCATAATTTCGAACGTGTCAGTTCAATGGTCGCAGTTAATTTAAGACATTTGTGATAGTGATTTTGTACAGTACGGTTTGAACCCACGTTGAATTATTCTTCATGAACCTGTCGAGCCCAGCTCTGCTATTGTTTCTATCTACAGTATATGAAAGCTGCTATTGTTTCTATATACAGTATATGAAAGCTGCTATTGTTTCTACATACAGTGTATGAAAGCTGCTATTGTTTCTATATGCAGTATATGAAAGCTGCTAGAGGCAGTTTCATATAGTAGGTGATTTTGACGACCTCTACCGTTTGATTGGTGTAATTATTTTCCCTTGCAAAGAAGAAGTGCATGATCCTCGTGTTCACTGCATATCGCTAGCACGATCAACAACTATACTCCAAGTATGGGCGTCTCTTCCTGATTTAGTGCCTTAGTTCCTTGTGCTGTAAAGCAATTCGTCACAAGATTTTTTCATTCTCCCATAGGCATTACAATGTGCTATGAGAAGAAATGTCTTGATAATATTTATGCGTTATTTATGTATAGTATTTATATATAATATTTATACGCTAATATAAAAAGGTTGCCTATAGTTGCTTTAAAATCTTATTTCATTCAAAAAAGACTTATCATGCATTATACCAGATACTTAATCTACATAGATTCCAGTATCTTTAACATTTAATTATGGCATTTAATAATAAACATTGTAGTCCTCTGTTCCAATGACAAAGGCACTGTATACCAAAGAATTTTTCCAAGAGCTATAGAAAGAAATTGCTGTCAAGCATACTAAGTGAAATTAAAGTTAAAAAGAGATGAAAAAGATATTATGTTATCATATTACCGATATATTCATATTCTTCTCCATATAATTCCTTTGGCCTCTGCCTCACTCAACGGATTTTGCACGTCCACCTTTTCTTTCAGGGTTTGTTGGACAAACTCAACTACATCATTTAGGTGGGCACACCTCAAATATATCCCACGGTTGTCGGAAACATCCCAAAAACAACCCAAGTCGGAAGTTCGATGTCTTAAATAACAGTGCTCTCAGAAATATGAATATTCTGTAATACTAAGTAATACTATGTCTCAATATTACAACATAATATTATGTTAATAGTGTAATCACATATTTAACATTTGCTCCACTTGGCAATGGTGTTGAAGGAGGTTTAAAACCAACCAATAGAAATTGAGACATCACAGTTCAGTTGTTTTGCCCCAAAGTTACATTGAGGTTGTGTGCCTCTATTTGACAAGCCAGGAGCACCGACTGATAGCCAATCAGATCAGTCCAAAGGTAAAGAGTGAATGATGGACAGAGAGTGGCACATTTGGTTGTACATAAACGTGTAGCATACAGACATTCAGCTCAAGTAACTATTGACACAGTTCATTGTTCCACTGTAGAACTATTGCATGGTTCAGTGTTCCACTGTAGAACTATTGACATGGTTACAAGCTGGATACAAAGAACACTTAAAGAAATAGTGTCTGAACTTGAACCTCTATATCACACTTTGTTATTAATTATTCATTTAGCTGTTAATAAACAACACTGAAACAACTATGAGCATATAACTCATCTCTCACTTGCATATATCACACGGAAAATTAAAACCAGTGTCACCAAAAGCCTTTTAAAAATTCACAAAATGCGTTTGTCATCGCAGTCCAACCGCAGTCTGCTTAGCCAAGGCGGGTTTAGTCGATGTAACTAAGACAGAAAGTGGTTTATCAAAGTGTTGAATAAGAAAAAACTTCCTGAAACCTAGCTGGAGCAACAATAAAGTGTGTGGTCCACAATGGTGCCTGATGGTTCAGAAAATCCATTATTGATTTTATGGAAACTATGCAGAGCATTAGAAAACCAAAATGGAGTCCAGCTGCTCAGATGTCCTATTCAGTTTATGGCAACTGTGGATGATTGCAGCGTGGGGCCAAAATGGAGTCTCTGGATCCTTAGTTCCTTCAGTGTCCTGCAGGGATTGCTGTGTTTCCAGGCGTCATAACGTTACAATTTATCTGGCCTCGTGTGTGTGTGTGTGTGTGTGTGTGTGTGTGTGTGTGTGAAGTTAAGGGAAATTATTTGTGTGTGTGTGTGTGTGTGTGCGGGTGCGGGTGTGTGTGTGTGTGTGTGGTCACGGCAGTGCCCTAACCAGGTAGAGTCTCTGTCCATGCTCGCTGGTGAACAAACGTCCATATCCCCACAAGGGAAAGTCTCTTATTGTGTGTGTGTGTGTGTGTGTGTGTGTGGTCACGGCAGTGCCCTAACCAGGTAGAGTCTCTGTCCATGCTCGCTGGTGAAGATGAGTGTGTGTGTGTGTGTGTGTGTGTGGTCACGGCAGTGCCCTAACCAGGTAGAGTCTCTGTCCATGCTCGCTGGTGAAGATGGGCGCCTTGCCGTAGTGAGCCACCAGCTCGTCCATGGTGGAGAAGCGGCGCTGCCCGATGCAGTAGGCGCCATCTTGGCTCTGCTGCTGGATCCTGAAGTGCTTGTTCTTCCCTTTGGCCTTGAGGGAGACGGACAGGTCGCTGGGCTGCACGCGAGGGAGAGAGAGGGAGAGAGAGAGGGAGAGAGAGAGAGAGGGAAAGAGAGGCAGAGAGAGAGGGAGAGAGAGGGAGGTGTGTGGGGGGTAAATGAATAATGGGACATTGGGTGGGAGACCAGAAGAAAATAAGAGGAGAGAGATGGAGAGAAAGAGAAAGTATTTCCAAAAAAAGGATCACAAGAGATGAAAGAGGATGTTTTAAAGAAAAGGAGGAGAGATGGAGAGAAAGACAAAAAGAGAGAGATGGAGAGAAAGAGAGAGATTTTAAAGAAACATCATATGTAAGGAAACAGTGACAGATGGACAGAACAAAGATTAGGGAATGAAAAGAAGTGAAGAGAGAGACAAACAGAATAAATGAGTGTGCAGTTTCTGTTTCTCAGCAGCAGGTGGCGCCCTAGCTCTACAGTCACATCAAACTGCTGCTTTCACTGTTACATTAGAAGGTAGGGATGCAGTAAGACCGCTCTGTTCAAATAATGAACTCAACTTTAAAGCTGAAAACACATTGACACATAATGGGCAAAACTCAATTTTAAATGTGCGTTGTAACAAAACGATTAAGTGTGTTCAGTGTAAAATAAATAATTCTTGTCAAAATATTTTATAGTTGTTATCTAGTGAAACTGCTGTTCTGGTCTGTGCTTACAGATGATTCGCTGTCTCGAACCAGGAAGTCTCCGTCCACCCCTCTCTCGTTGAGCGCTAGCTCCGCCTCCTGGCGTGACACATCGCCATAGTACCAGTCCTTGTCGGGGAACCTCCCCGTGCGTGCCGCCCTCGCGTAGCCCCCGCTCCTCGCCGACGGCGGCTGACGACGTGGAGAGGGAGAGGAAGAGGAGGTGGACGAGGAGCTCAGACCGCCGGGGCCGGGGGCGGGGGCGGGGTTGCCGAGGGCGACCACGTAGTTCTTGGGCACCAGGCCGACGAGGCCGCGGGCGTTGCGGCAGCGCCACCACTCAGGGTCGTCGTTGGGCGTCTCCACCACCTCCATGACCTCTCCCCTGTCAAAGTCCAGCTCCTCGTCCGTCACCGACGTGAACGGGTACAGAGTCTGAACCCTCGCCACCCCGGCCCCCGATTGGCCGCTCAACGCCACCATCACCGCCCCGCCCACTACCAGGTGGCGCCCGGCTTTGTCTAGTTGGGAGGCGGGGTCTGTGGTAGCCGCCTCCCCCTCGTCCTCTTCCACCACGTAATTGGACGGGAACCAGCCAATGGCGCCGCCCGCGCTCCCCCGCCACCAGCCGTCGCTGCACTTCTCCAGCACGGTGACCTTTGACCCTTTGCTCAAGGTGAGCTCGTCCTCTCGCTCGGCCGTGTAGGAGAACTTGACCCGGGCCGGGAGGCGGAGCTCGTACACGTGCTCCACCGACGACACTCCTCCTCCTCCTCCCACCCCATTGGACGGGAACTCAGAGTCCGAGCTGGGGGTGGGTGAGGTTTCACGATGGCCAAATGTTTTCCTTTTGGTCCTGCCCAGACCTGGAAGAGGGGAACAATAGGGATATGAGAGAGAGAGAGAGGGAGAGAGAGAGATAGAGAGACAGACAGACAGAGCGGGAGAGCAAAGAGTCATATTTGGAACATTGGAATAAATACAATAAAAGTCAAAGCAGATTAGACTGCTACCATTCCCTAAACAGAGAATATAAATTGGCTGAATATCTCTCCACTGTCAGAGATATTAAGCAGAGGCAGATCCTAACCAAGTACAGGCTAAGTGACCACCATTTGGCAATCGAAAAAGAAAGATTTAGGAAATCATGGCTCCAAAAAGAGGAAAGGGTATGTGGTCACAGCAAGACAGCTGAGGTTGAGACAGAGATGCACTTCCTTTGAACATTTGAGAAATTCAAAAACACAAGGCAGCAATACTTCAACAAATTTCAATTGTTAATACCAAATTTTAAAGAACAAAATGATAACTACAAATTCAGAACTCTCCTAGGAGAGGATAATACTGTGGCAAACCTTGCTACAAAGTACATTTATAAATGCCACAACCTGAAGGATAGTGAGTGATCAACATACACACATGCACACACACACATTGACATAAAGATTAACAATCACAAAACAGATTAAACACATATACATGCAACACAACACAACCAGGGAAACATACGTCATGCAGAATGGGCTTGTTTGGTACCCATTGTGGAACAATGTAATGAAACAATATCCCAATGTATTGGGTGTGTGTTGGTTCACCATGTTTAGGGTGGTAATGTGTAATGCTTAGATACCCTGTGTTAAACTCGGCTTGAGCAGTGGAAGTTATGCTATTGTGATCTGAAAGGGTCGCAATCTTCCACTTCAGAGACAGAGAGGAAGCAGGAAGCGAACGCTGGGAAAACGGTGACCTTTACCCCTTGAGCAAAAACCACATACACACGCACGCACACGCACACGCACACGCGCACACACACGTGCGCACACACAGGCGCGCACACACACACACACACACACACACACACACACACACACACACACACACACACACACACACACACACACACCTCCAAATTAAATGCCATCAAGCTCTCCCCCCCTTTCAGCGTGTCGGCAACGCCGCTCTCCTGCCAGGTGAAGAGTCAAACCCCCCCTCTCTCTGTTGCTTGCAGCGTGTCAGCAACGCCGCTCTCCTGCCAGGTGAAGAGTCCCCCCCCCCTCTCTGTTGCTTGCAGCGTGTCAGCAACGCCGCTCTCCTGCCTGGTGAAGAGTCAAACCCCCCCCCCCCTCTCTGTTGCTTGCAGCGTGTCAGCAACGCCGCTCTCCTGCCAGGTGAAGAGTCAAACCCCCCTCTCTCTGTTGCTTTCAGCGTGTCAGCAACGCCGCTCTCCCTGCCAGGTGAAGAGTCAAACCCCCCTCTCTGTTGCTTTTTCAGCGCTCTCCTGCCAGGTGCAGTCAAACCCCCCTCTCTGTTGCTTTCAGCGTGTCAGCAACGCCGCTCTCCTGCCAGGTGAAGAGTCAAACCCCCCCCTCTCTGACAGGAAATCCATACTGCAGCTAACGTGTATTCCTTCAACCTAACCGTCCTCAATCACAGGCAGAGGAACAGAGTGCGTTAGCATCTCGACTAAATGAAATGACATTATATATTTACAGAATACATACACACACATAGATATATACAGATATATAGATATTCCTTTATTCCTCATTAAAAACAAGTTTGTTGTTGTGGAAGAAAGCGTATTTCTCCTCCACTCATCCTCTTTCCTTTCTCTCCTCCACTCATCCCCTTTTCCTTCCCCTCCTCCCTCCCCCTATATCCTCTCTTTCTTCTTCACCCCGCGTCAACCCTGACAACTGAAGTTCTTGCTGCTTGACCTTTGACCTATCCTTTCCATCTCGTCCGACCGGCCAAGCACGACGGCCGACAGGGGGAGGGGCAGAGGAAGAGGATGAAGGTGACCTTTGACCTTTGATGAAGGTAAAACAGCAGGGTGTGTGCTCTCAGCCTCAGGCACTTGAAGCAAAACATGCAGTCACAACACCAGCTCCGAGCAGACAAAAAAAAAGCCATCCTATCCTGAGAGGACTAGTTAACTATGCTGGATGTGTGACATTATTTCGGTGTCTTCTGGACTTAGTTCTGACTTGTCCAGGTAGTTTTTACATGAAGTTGGCGTGTTGGCGTTTGGAGTCTTTTCCCGTTTAGCTACGATGCTAACGGTTGGACTGTAAACCAATGGGGGTTAGCTTAGCCTGATGGTCGGCAAAAGAGAGGAGGAGAGGACCGGGTCTCTAGTGGAAGACGGACTTCCCCAGGGCAGAGGTCAAGCCAAGCCGTGTCACTGACAGCTATTATCTATGTGTGTGTGTGTGTGTGTGTGTGTGTGTGTGTGTGTGTGTGTGTGTGTGTGTGTGTGTGTGTGGCTTCATGACTCAGGCAAGCTGATGTGTGTACAAGTAAAAAAAAAAACATAGCATTGAGAGATGGATTGAAGGAGGCAGTGAGCTAGAAAAGAAAGAGAGGAAAGGACGCATGGATGGAGGAATGGAGAGACACACAGAGGGAGGGAAGGAGAGAGGGATGGATGGATGGATGGATGGAGATACAGGAGCACTTAGCCCCCATCACAAACATCTCCCTAGCCGCATCAACAAGTCAATATCTCTCCCTCCCTCCTTCTCCCTCAACCAGAGACACATACACACACGCACGCGCGCGCGCGCAAGGTGTTATTATAGCGCAAAAGTGAAAAAGTTGAAAAAAACTGCCGACAGGAGGAAGAGGGGGAGGAAGAGGACGACGAAGAGGAGGAAGGAGAAGAAGAGTGAGGGCTTTTAGGTAGCGACGTCAGTGGAAGGAGGCCTGTGGGTAGGACTGCTACCTGGTGACCTAAAGGTCAAGAGTCTAAATTCCACCTGGGAACACCACCACTACTGTGCCCAAGAGAAGAAAAGGGGAGAGAGAGAGAGAGAGAGAGAGAGAGAGAGAGAGAGAGAGAGAGACAGAGAGAGAGAGAGAGAAACAGAAAGCAAATGTAGTGAGTTCCTGATGCCAGCTCCCAGAAGGGTTGGCCTAGCCTAACACATCCATTATACACACCAGTGTTCTGTCCAGAGCCGTTTCACTGCTTAGGGTCAAAGGTCAAATCAATTATTCAAGACTGTCATCAGCATGTTGGTTCCGCTCGGTTGAGTTCCACCACTTGTGATGTCATAAACACGTGAATTCTTATTATAGCTCTTCTTCTTCTCCTGAGGCGATCGCTATTCTGTTTGTCCATGTGGGTTTGTATTTGCATGTGTCCGATATGTAGGAGGTTTGGCGTGGCACACGCACACACTCACGCACGCACGCGCGCACGCACACACACACACACCACTGGGTCTGCTGAATCACAGTGACTTCTCATCAGAAGTCCACGGTATTCCAAAGTGAACAGCTGATCTGAGGCCAGCAGCGGATATCAATGCAGACAGACTCGGCATCAGCCGTTACCATGACATCCAGTGATGAAGGTGAGCGCTGCGCTGGGATCAGTTAGATATACACATGATGTATCACATCAGGTCGAACACTTAAAGTGCTTCCTTTTCTTTTGTTTTCTTCGTTCATTCACTCACAGCTCGTGGCTTTTTTTCTTCTTCCCCCCTCTTTTGTTTGTTCACCTGTTCCTCTTATGCTCCCTTCTGTCTTTTTCATCCTCTTTGTGTCCCTCCTTTACACGTTGCTCTTTGCGTTCCTCCTTTACACGTTGCTCTTTGTGTTCCTCCTTTACACGTTGCTCTTTGTGTTCCTCCTTTACACGTTGCTCTTTGTGTTCCTCCTTTACACGTTGCTCTTTGTGTTCCTCCTTTACACGTTGCTCTTTGTGTTCCTCCTTTACACGTTGCTCTTTGTGTTCCTCCTTTACGCGTTGCTCTTTGTGTTCCTCCTTTACGCGTTGCTCTT
Source organism: Galaxias olidus (assembly GCA_026901105.3). NCBI lineage: Eukaryota > Metazoa > Chordata > Actinopteri > Galaxiiformes > Galaxiidae > Galaxias > Galaxias olidus. Next base: position 12,950 of record JAPMUY010001445.1, read on the forward strand.
TGTGTTCCTCCTTTACGCGTTGCTCTTTGTGTTCCTCCTTTACGCGTTGCTCTTTGTGTTCCTCCTTTACGCGTTGCTCTTTGTGTTCCTCCTTTACGCGTTGCTCTTTGTGTTCCTCCTTTACACGTTGCTCTTTGTGTTCCTCCTTTACGCGTTGCTCTTTGTGTTCCTCCTTTACACGTTGCTCTTTGTGTTCCTCCTTTACACGTTGCTCTTTGTGTTCCTCCTTTACACGTTGCTCTTTGTGTTCCTCCTTTACACGTTGCTCTTTGTGTTCCTCCTTTACACGTTGCTCTTTGTGTTCCTCCTTTACACGTTGCTCTTTGTGTTCCTCCTTTACACGTTGCTCTTTGTGTTCCTCCTTTACACGTTGCTCTTTGTGTTCCTCCTTTACACGTTGCTCTTTGTGTTCCTCCTTTACACGTTGCTCTTTGTGTTCCTCCTTTACACGTTGCTCTTTGTGTTCCTCCTTTACACGTTGCTCTTTGCGTTCCTCCTTTACACGTTGCTCTTTGTGTTCCTCCTTTACACGTTGCTCTTTGTGTTCCTCCTTTACACGTTGCTCTTTGTGTTCCTCCTTTACACGTTGCTCTTTGTGTTCCTCCTTTACACGTTGCTCTTTGTGTTCCTCCTTTACACGTTGCTCTTTGTGTTCCTTCTTTACACGTTGCTCTTTGTGTTCCTGCTTTACACGTTGCTCTTTGTGTTCCTCCTTTACACGTTGCTCTTTGTGTTCCTCCTTTACACGTTGCTCTTTGTGTTCCTCCTTTACACGTTGCTCTTTGTGTTGAACTGTTCCTCCTTTCTCTTTTCCCTGTCACAGCAGCTTTGTGTTCCTCCTTTTACACGTTGCTCTTTGTGTTCATCCATAAAGATGGCACTGAGAGTAGGACACTGGATCACAGGCCTGGCTGATCCACAGTGCACTGCAGCTCCTTCACACACACACACACACACACGCACGCACGCACGCACACACACACACACCTTTACACACACGCACACGCACTTTGTGTTCGCTCGCTTTACACGAACACACAAACGCTTCAAGGCTGTTGAGACCTGGTGTTCTTTCTTTGTGATTGACTTTTCTTTACACCCAGCAGCAGGAACATCCAAAACATGGCACTGAGACTGGAATATACTCTCCACAGTGCACTGCAGCTCCTTCACACACACACACACACACACACACACACTGGACTGGAACACACGCTCAAGGCTGTTGGACTGGACATTGCAGATGAATACATTTCTTTTGGACCCCAAAACAACTGGACTGGAATACACTCTACTGGACTGGACTAGACTGGAATACATTCTACTGGACTGGAATAGACTGGAATGGAATACACCCTAAATGCAAATACCCATATGTTCATAAAGACAAATCCCTTATAGGTTCACAAAGACAGGATAAAGAGAGGGACGGATGGATGGACAGACAGAAGGATGGAGGGATGAGGAGTGGAGAGCTTACCCAGCGTGTCCTTGAGGTTGCGGACCAGCGAGCCTTTCTTCAGGCTGTTCTTCCTCTCGACGTAGTTGGATGGCACGTAGCCCTCCAGGTTGGCTCCGTTCCGGACCCGCCACCACGTTTTGGAGTCGTCCAGTAGGAAGAGACGCTCGTTTTTACGGATGTCCAGCTCCTGGTCCTGCTGAGCCGAGTAGTCCCACTTAGCAACTAAGATGGCCTCCTCCGACATGGTTCACATCAGGACCTTTGACGTAGAAATACAGTGAATAGATAGGACTAGGGCTTAGTGCTCCTCTGTAGAAATACAGTGAATAGATAGGACTAGGGCTTAGTGCTCCTCTGTAGAAATACAGTGAATAGATAGGACTAGGGCTTAGTGCTCCTCTGTAGAAATACAGTGAATAGATAGGACAAGGGCTTGTTATAGTGATTTCCTAACTTTTCAAAAAAGTTGCATCCTCTGACATCATGTCTCTGATACCAAAGAAACACATAATACGATGAAAAGACATGAATAGGGTCTGAATACTATGACATCATGAAGACATAAATAGGGTCTGAATACTATGACATCATGAAGACATGAATAGGGTCTGAATACTATGACATCATGAAGACATAAACAGGGTCTGAATACTATGACATCATGAAGACATAAATAGGGTCTGAATACTATGACATCATGAAGACATAAACAGGGTCTGAATACTATGACATCATGAAGACATAAATAGGGTCTGAATACTATGACATCATGAAGACATAAACAGGGTCTGAATACTATGACATCATGAAGACATAAACAGGGTCTGAATACTATGACATCATGAAGACATAAACAGGGTCTGACTACTATGACATCATGAAGACATGAATAGGGTCTGAATACTATGACATCATGAAGACATAAACAGGGTCTGAATACTATGACATCATGAAGACATGAATAGGGTCTGAATACTATGACATCATGAAGACATGAATAGGGTCTGAATACTATGACATCATGAAGACATAAACAGGGTCTGAATACTATGACATCATGAAGACATAAACAGGGTCTGAATACTGACATCATGACATAAACAGGGTCTGACTACTATGACATCATGAAGACATGAATAGGGTCTGAATACTATGACATCATGAAGACATAAACAGGGTCTGAATACTATGACATCATGAAGACATATGACATCATGAAGACATAAACAGGGTCTGACTACTATGACATCATGAAGACATAAACAGGGTCTGAATACTATGACATCATGAAGACATAAACAGGGTCTGACTACTATGACATCATGAAGACATAAACAGGGTCTGAATACTATGACATCATGAAGACATAAACAGGGTCTGACTACTATGACATCATGAAGACATAAACAGGGTCTGACTACTATGACATCATGAAGACATAAACAGGGTCTGACTACTATGACATCATGAAGACATAAACAGGGTCTGAATACTATGACATCATGAAGACATAAACAGGGTCTGAATACTATGACATCATGAAGACATAAACAGTGTACTGGTTCCCTTTTAGAACTATGATATCATGATATGGCCCTGATATCTTTTCAATAGTGACCCTTTTAGAACAGAAATGCTACTGTGAATCAGACAAATTGTTTTCACTTAACCTATTTAAGATAACATTCCTAACATAACATCGTTATTGAACATATTGGAAATTAAGTGGTTTCCATCCACAAATACACGATTTTACTGAATTCCACTTCAAAGTACTGCATGCATGCCACAGATACACACACACTGGTTAGGGTGAAGTCACCGGGCACAGCTGGCAAGCAAACACACACACACACACACACACACACACACACACACACACACACACACACACACACACACACACACACACACACACACACACACACACACACACACACACACACACACACACACACACACACACACACACACACACACACACACACACACACACACACACAGTCAGGCATGTATTGGTCAAGTCCAGGTCAGGGGTACAGCTGACATACAACAACCACACACACACACACTTAGGACAGTGTAAGAGGTTCTGCACAAATATGCATCTCGTGTTTCCATGAGCCAAAGCAGGGACGTCATTAAAGACTTAACAGCAGATATCTTTCCAAAACGAGAAGCCTTCCTCCCAAACTGAGGAAGAGGAAGAAGCCCCTGTCTTCCTAGACTGAGGAAGAGGTCACCTGGGCAACCCAAACACCGGCAACCTCTCTGCTTCTGTCCTCCGAAAATATACCCTCAAATTTCATTCTTTATTCATCTGAAAAGTGCTGAATTATTGAGCTCCATCCTAAGCAGAGAACAGTGGGATGTTAAACGCAGCTTATAGAGGACTTCCTGTTTACACCTCAGAGACTTAACATGTCTTCCTATTCTATATCTGGGACGGTGTTTGTCAGCCTGTGTGTTTGACAGAGAAAAGAATAACGCTTCAAGGAGGGAGGGAGGGAGGTTTTGTGACATATCTCAGACTTCTGAAGGGACACACACCTACTGACACCCCAGGGCTTGGTCTCACCACATTACACACCCAGCTCAGCTCCACATTCTTACTGCTGACGGTAATCTGGAAGCCATCATTTGATAAAAACGTAAACATAAACAAAGACACCATGTTGACGTAACGTACACTCACGTCGCTAAGGATTGGCTCCTAACATTGAGAACTATTCTAGTTTAAAAAAGAATGGAAGAATGTTTAATACGCTGAGCCCACCTCACCACCGTGTGTGTGTGTGTGCTCTGAGTGTGTGTGTGTGTGTGTGTGTGTGTGTGTGTGTGTGCTCTGAGTGTGTGTGTGTGTGTGTGTGTGTGTGTGTGCTCTGAGCTCACGTGGTTATTTTAGAATTGTAATTTTCCATAGCAACATGTGGTCTGGTTAAGTTCATAGGGAAAGATGACCAAGCACTCGTCTGAGGACATCAACCCTGCATCTGTGAGGAGAGGGGTGGGATGATGGAGGGATAGAGAGGGATGGAGTGAGAGAGATGGAGGGATAGAGAGAGAGATGGAGGTAGATGTAGTGGAACAGAAGGAGAGAGAGAGAGATACAAATAAATAACCACATAACAGGGGAAGTGTGCTGCATTCAAAATGCCTGCCGCCCCTATAGGCCATAAAGTCATACGTTTATTAACGGAAGTCCCTCATCATCATCATCATCATCATCATCATCATTAACACACAGCATGCATAATCTCCATTTCATAATGTTCTCCTGTCTTCTCACAGTTACAAACAGAATGTGTTTGTGTGTGTGTTACAGTGTGTGTTACAGTGTGTGAGAGATTGAGAGTGTGTGTTCAGAAGATTAAGAGACGTATAATGTTGGGTGTATGAGACCGAATGGGAGACAGTGTGTGTTTGTGTGGGAACAAAGATGGAGATGTGTGTGTGTGTGTGTGTGTGTGTGTCACTACACAACAAAGATGGAGATGTCAGTGTGAGAGCAAAGTGTGTGTGTGTGTGTGTGTGTGTGTGTGTCAGTCACTACACAACAAAGATGAAGATGTCAATGTGAGAGCAAAGTGTGTGTGTGTCACTGTACAACAAAGATGGAGTTGTCAGTCAGTGTGAGGTAGGTAGGTGTGTGTGTGTGTCAGTCACTACACAACAAACATGGAGATGTGAGTCAGTGTGAGAGCAAAGTGTGTGTGTGTGTGTGTGTGTGTGTGTGTGTGTGTGTGTGTGTGTGTGTGTGTGTCAGTCACTACACAACAAAGATGGAGCTGTCAGTGTGAGAGCGATGTGTGTGTGTCACTACACAACAAAGATGGAGATGTCAGTAGGTG